>JASXTE010000007.1:5882500-5925000 GCA_030280995.1 Hemileia vastatrix
GATACCTTCATGAACCACAAATTGAACTTGCGGTCCAAGATTTGGAACCCTTCTCCCCATTTGCCAACCATTAACCCAAATCTCAGCACGATAAACACTTGAATGATCTCCTTCTTTTTTCAAATACTTTTCTTCACCAAAATCAATAGTCATCAAGACTTCATAACCAAGTGGAAAATCCAATTGAAACTCTGTACGATAAAATCCGATCCCTGGTTTACTTAACCCGTTTATCAAAGGTGAACTCGAGATCCAGGAAGAATCTATCTTAAATCCAGGTAAATGCCAACCAGAGCGCTTGGGTAATAATTGAATCATTTACAGAATGATAAGAATAATTTGTGAAACCTGCACGATAAAAGAATCGCTGAAATACTTAAAAGCTTGACTCACAATTGCGTAGAATCCATTTTCATTCATTGGTCCTCTCACAGGATCAGGTAGCCTAATAGCGAAAAGAAAAAAAGAAAAAAAATTAAAAAAATTAAAACAGATATATATATACCGTTTTTATTTATTTATTTGTTTTACTTACCAATGAAACCCACCCAACTGTCCTTGAACTTTCCATAAAATTTCACGACTTACATGATTTTGTTGGTCTAAAATTTCGTAACTCAAAATTCCGCGAGGTTCCTTAGAAGCTTCAGTCACATAATCTAAATCACCCCCCCCCCCCAAAATATATATATATACATATATAAACCTGTGAATTGAGCTAAAAATGGTTAAGGTAATTAGTTTAAAAGACGTTCCAACATACGATTTCCAGTTTGAGGCATTCCCATATTATCAATCACAACCGTTATAACATGTTCTTTTCTTTTTTCGAGTGTGTTGGACGGTAATTGAAACTCTTTCGTAACATTTTTGATGATATTCTAAAAAAAACAAAAACAAAAAAACAAAAGTAAGAATAAGACAACTAAAAAATCAGCATTATTTAAAAAAACCATATATATTATATTAACTATGTAACTAGAATTGAAAATAAAGCAGCATAAAATTAAAGGAAAGAGAACACTCAAAAAAAAAAAAAAAAAAAATCATATTTCATCACACACCTTATTATTAGAACTATTACCCAACGCGTTCCCAATAAAAACATCATCCAACCAAACCGTTGCGCCAAAAGCTTGTCCTCCAGCAATCAATAACCTCAAAGTCATATGACTCTTTGTTTTTGAATTGGGATGTTTAAAATTTGATTTTGAAGTCTTTTGATTAAAAAAAGGAGTGGAGTAATTGAAGTGTCCTCTCCAGATGCTTGCGCCATGGCAGCTTTAGAAAAAAAAAAAAAAAAAAAAAAAAAAAAAAAAGCTGAGACGCTATCATAGCAGTAAAATAATCACAAACATGCACTTACAATCCATAATCACACGCCTTCAAAGAATGCTATTTCAAGAATAAAGAAAACCAAACCACTCAATTTTTTTTTTTTTTGTAAAAGTCCCTTAAACCATCACAAAAAATCATTACTAACCATACCAGGAAGATGATACAGAGGATCAGTCTTTTTTTTCAATTTATCAGCTTTTGTCCAGTTAGAATCATCAAAACGACGAGAAAGTTCTGGTAAACTATCTTTATACATCCAATCTCCAAACTCAATCGATGTGATATTTTTAAGATGAGTTTGAGGGGGTGAAATGAGAAAACTTAAAAGACCTGGAAAGACTTGATATTCATTCAAATCGGATGTCATATTACCATTCCAATGAACCTGATTAATCCCCAAATTTCCAACAAAAGCATAAACTCGAGTGGGTTGATGACTAACAACATCACCCGTTAATTTTAAGATGATTTTGGGATCTTCAATCGCTCCGGAAACACGCATAAATGCTGTTCTTACTAATGTGGGACCCCAAACTAAAATCGATTTCTCAGTTTCAGGTGAACTTTGAGTATCAGGTGTTGACAAGATCGGATTCCATATTTTTCCAGCTAAAGTAAAATCAGATAAAAATATAAAAGATGAAATGGTATTAATAATGGTAATCGTATTTTGGTTTACTTTCCACTTGATTATTTGATAATCGTCTTTAGTTTTTCCAATCCATTCAACTTTTTGAGATCCATGAATGGCATTAACATGTACTTTATTCCGATCAAAATGGGGTATCTTAAGAGCAGCTACTTCATAAGTTTCTGATACAGCTGACTTGTAATTAGGCGGATTAACATATAAGAATAAAACATTCTTCATGCCAATCATACCCGATAAAAGAACGTTAGAAGTAGTATAGAGTAGCCTTATAGGGTCTTGACTACCAGCTGTATGATAGTCGGTGACTAATAACATTGAACGGCGAGGTTTGAGAGTCATTCTAGGCAAGATAATAGGCCCTTGTGATGTGTTGACTCGAAGTTGAAAAGTAGTAGGCTGCCTGCAAAAATAAAATAAAAAACACATAAAATGATGTGTGACTAGCTCTGTAATATATATATAAATGAGAGGTATGATACTTACAGACTAGTTGAATAATAACCCCGAACGATATAAAATCCAGCATTTGTAATAGGATTCCGCAATTCAGTGACAAAAGCATTATTTTTCCCAATAAAAAAATAATTTTGAGTCCTAGATTGACTGGTGCCCACTACATCAGTCGTATAAAAATCATGAGCGGATCTTAAAAATAAACTCTGTCGTTTGAGTTCAGTATATTTTTCAGTTAAATTTCTATTTTCGGAAATTGGAGCTCCATAATCATCTATCTCATTCATAAGTCAAAAAAAATACATGAAGTCAGATTTTTTTTTAGTAACTGAATTTCTGAATTTCGAAAGTTACATACAGCTTGTATACCCTCCAGGAAATGCCAAATAACCCCAAGATGTACCACCGTACATCATCTATATCAAAAGTAAAAATAAAAAAAAAGAACAAAAAAAAAATCCTGTTAAACTAGTGCAAGACAACCAAAGTTCAAAAAGTATATGACTTACATAGTAATTCACCATTTTTACATTAGATGCCCAATTATTAAGAAAAAAAACCGACTCGAAATCGGGACCAGTAAGTTCATAACATTTTTTAAACCCAGGAGAAGAGGGGCCCCAAGGATCATAAGCACCTGCTTGAAATCTACAAACAAAAATAAATAAAAATAATAAGATTAAAGTTAGGAACTAGAAAAAGAAAATGTCAAATAAAATCTAATGGTATATTATATTTATTCACTCTGGGATAAAAAGCGGTTGTTGAGGGTTATAGGATTGATGATACTGATAATAATTCGTTATGACTGGTTTCCATTGTTTAGGGAAAGAGCAATCAAACGACTGAGGGTAAGAATCAAACCCATCTAAATGATTGTATGTTTGCATTATTTGCAATTCAATTGAAAAAATAAAAGTAAAATAAAACATGTATTGAGATAATATAATTTTTCCAAGTAGAAAAGTGAGGTATGAGTGAAATTAAAACTTACATATGTCTCCAGATCCTACACCTTGACCATAATTTTTACCCTCTCCACTATCGTTAATTGTTAAAGGTACAACCTATAAATATAGCTTAAAAGAATCAACTTTCTTCTTTATTATCAAACCACCTAATATCATCCACAAAAGGAAAAAAAAAAAAAAAAAAAAAAAAAGACTCAACAATACCATTTTTCCTAAAAGCATTTACTAAATCTTGCATATACCCATCTCGACCTGTAACATTATTTCTCAGATGTGCATCGGTTATATATCTGATTTAAAAAATAAAAATAAGAAAAAAAATTGAGTTAAGGGTGTTTTGATGGATAAGTTTTGATAAAATCAATCAATACAACCCAACTCGTTTTCTACTTGAACAGCAATCACGGGTCCACCAACAGTGATTTGATGACGAGCTGTTATGCTTGATACTTCCTTGATATATTTTTGCCAAGTGGTTGTATATTCTGTATTATTAGTTCGCAAAGTTCCATTAATAGTGGTCACCCATCCAGGAAACCCCCCGGCTGTATGATCAAGTTAATGAGTATGATTAACGATATCTCTTAGCTAGGTGAACGAATGTTGATTAAATATTTGTTCAAAAGGTAAAGTTAACTAACCGGTTGTTTCAGCTAATCACAACAAATGAGACATAATCAACACTAATGAATATAGTAAGGATGATGTGAATAATAAGAACCAAAAAAAGCGACTAACCATTAATATAGGGACCTGGACGAACTATGACCCATATTCCTGATTGTTTTGCAGCTTCAAAAAGATGCTCAAGTGATCGAAAACCATTCCAATCGGTATGTTCTCTCACTGGATTAACGAGCCCCCTAAGTTATTTAAATTCATATACACAAAGTCAATTGAAGGACTATGCGAGATGGAAATATGATAGCCATTAAACATCTTACCAATGAACTAGCCATGAGTCAGCACCATCATAAGATATAGATATATACAAAAAATATCATGTATGAGATGATCAGTCATTTTATAAAGCATTTGAGCTCCAATACTCTAGTGAAAATCTGAGGGTACCGTATATGGAAATACAATTTAAACCGGCAGCTTTAAATTTCTGTGTTATATCCTTCCATAAATCAATCACAGGCAAACGCCAAGTATGGAACTCTCCTTTATGATTTACAACATAAAAAGAAAAGAAAAATGAATGAATTTATTCGGTTAGTGTCAGTGATAGTTGTAGTGAACTATTTATGAAGAAAGAGGGATCATAGTTTTGAGAACAAACCACTTTGAATGAAGACTCTTCGACCATTAAGAATGAGAGAATATTTATCCCATTTGACAAGATCAGTTTGACTAGCTTGAAAATGAACTTGGGTTCTTGAAGAGATTAAACATTGTGAAAAGAAAATTAAAATCAATACTGCAATATTCTGGTAACTCAATATTTTAGTCGAATGAGTTAGATTCCACATTTTGTGAAGTTGGTTTAACAGTTGAAAGATGTTTTAGTTGGTTGTAAATGATTCAACCAATCTGTCTTGCACATACCTACATTCACACAATTGGATCAATCGCTAGAACTGAAACTTCGCCATCTGTAACTCTAACTCTTACTCCTCTCTAATATATAAAAACCCATCAACTATTGCAATAGTATGTCCAAACCAATTTAAATCCTCAAACATAAGCATCATCCTATTAATATTAATAGACAAAAAGATACCCTCACTCTATTAATCTGAACAATCACCATCATCATCATACCGACAATACTAAAAAAAATAAAAATAAAAATAAAAAATAGTATAAAGATCCAGAAAAAGAGAAAGAGAACGGATAGCCCATATAAAGCTTGTGTTTATTTTTTAGTTCAGATTAGTTCATTTGCAGTCTTTTCTTTTTTTTTCATTCTCTAATTATTATTTTATTTTATTTTATGGATTAATATTTCTATTCTTTTGTTGTTTATTTAAACTTATTTCATTTTTTCATTTTTCAAAATAGCGTATATCTTTGGAACTGAAATAAATGATGATAGCTAATATGTCTATCTATCCTCAAACAATGGGACTTTTCGATGAGAATAATAACTTGATATATATATCATTATCATGTTCGTTGCCTTTTTTTCTTTTCTTTTTTTCTTTTTTTTTTTTTTGCAAACATAAAAGGTCTAGAGAGTAGTTAATAATGATGATGGTAATTCACGACTCAAAATGTCTCCAAGCAAATTTCTCAACCAATTTACTCTTTCGGCCTTTATGATATTTACTACCAGGTCCAGTCCTACCACTCCTACGAGCAATAATGGAAGACTTGGAACGATGAATACGACCTCGACGGATATTAGATAATTGCCAATCAGACCAAAGATTACCTTCAGGTTTGAGAGATCTAAGGCCAGATTCAGGCAAATCTTCAGTTAATTGAACGGTGAGTTGATCTGATAGAGTGTTGAGTGGGTCTGGTTCACCACCTCTAGTAGCTAAGATCCCATGTTGAGAAACTAAAGATTTACGAGTATCTGAAAGTTTTGGAATCGCTGGGTGTGAGGAAGAAATGGTGGAGTTGCTGTGGCGGAGTTTGACAGTCTTGAGGAGAGACGAAATTTGATTGATAGAATGAGCTTGTTGTTTGGCTAGCTTTCGCTGAGCAAGTTCATGTGCCTTTGGATAGAGTGACGTTAGTTTAAAGATGGTTAGGAAGCAATAAACGAATGAAGAACACGAAAATCAACATCAACATACCTGTTTAGCAGCACGAAGCTTACGATTTCTCTGAGCTTTTGTTTTACGTTTATTTTTGACCGGTTTTTTAAAGACAGGCGAAGACTGAGAATTAACATCGTCAGGATCATCTTCCGAATGATCTGGTTGTTCGATCTGTTGAAGATTACTATCATCAACATCTTGACAGGAATCGATTTGAGGGTTATGTTTAAGTTCTTGAGCAGCTATCTCAAGACGCTGTTTGATTTGAAGAGCGTGTTGAAGTTTAAGATCTTGTTTTTCGACGTTTGAGAGAGCCCAAGAAAGAATGTTTTGATGATCTTGGAGGGTAGGATTATAAGATTGTCCAGGGTGTGGGTTAGGGACCGAGCGACGAGCAGGAGCAAGTGGGGAGATGTGAGCGAGAACAGAATGATCGGTGACGATCGGGGACGGATGTGGCTGTTCGGACTGATCGGACCATATGGCAAGAGACGTTGGGGGATGAGGGTGAGGGCTCTTTGAGGGAGGCTTATTGGATGAAGGTTTAGAGCGAGGGATGTAAGGAGGGAGAGAGTTCTTTCGCTTAGCCTTTCGAGTATAGAGAGGAGGATGAGTGCTGTCGAGGGCAGCAGAGTAGATGTGCTGGTGAGAAGTGAGGAAGGGAGTGCGAGTGGACAGACGGGTGTGCTGAAGGGCAGCCCTTGTGGCAGGGTCGCCGGTGGAGTCGAAGTGGAAGAGTGGAGAGGCCATGGAAGAGGGAAGGAGAGGGAAGGAGAGGGAAGGAGAGGGAAGGAGAGGGAAGGAGAGGGAAGAGAAAGAAAGGAGGCTTCTTGGCCAAGGCAACACTTCGCTCTTCCTGCTCACGAAGAATCAGTATCACTCGAAGACGATCTCATTCTTCTTTACTGTGGCTGGATTCCTCCAATCCCTGGCGCAGCACTTCAACTTTCTGAAGGAATAACCAGGAAAATAATTAAACCCATCCCACTCCAAACCCTTCCTTTTTCACCTTCTTGATTTCTTTATTTATTCTAAACCACAAGCGCCGCACACATCTTATTTAATTGAACGTTGCAAAAGATTATTCCTCTGCCTTTTTCTCTGTCTCTCTAAGAAAAATATAGAGAGATAGATCAATGTATTTCTTTCTTCTTACAGTAAAATCAACCACCACTTTGATCGTCTTTAGTGATTGAGATCATTGTAACACTTTAAATCAGAGATCTCATATATCTATATATCTCTCTCTCTTCATAACATTTAATAATGGACAACATGAATCAATTCTCTGAACTATTTTCCAAAATCCGCGTAAATGAGGTGTATCAGTTGGATGATTGTTACCCTGACCTCTGGATACTTGAAGTGGCAAAAAGACAGTTGGAGGAGTGCGGAGGAGGAAGGAAAGGAAAGGGGAGACAAGGGAGACAAGGATATCCATTCAAGATGGAGGATGAAAGGAAAGCAAAGTGACGATAATACAAACATGAAAAGTTGTTAATGGAGGAGGGCGATGATGATGATTAAGATAAAAAGATTGAAGTGAATTGAAGCTATTTAATTGATGAATGATCCATGTAAGAGAGTAAAAGAATTGAAGATTTAAATATTAGGGGGTATCAATGTTCAGGGATCCGCAATTAGGGATCAGGAATTTTTTTTCCCGGGATCAGACATTATTAATTGTGGAAGATTCTTATCCACTAGCCCCAGGGCTAGTGGATAAGGAATCCATGATAATGCATTATCCCGCCTCTTATACACCAATTTCCATTCCTAATTCCTGATCCCAAACTCATCTCATCCATGATGGATTTGCAAGAAAGTCACATGACTCATAATTGCTGATGCCATCCTTAAGTCTTTCCTCACTCTATGCTACTTAATTTTGGTGGTGAACACTTAAGTTTTTTTTCTATCTACACACCCCAACTGCACATTTGGTGGTGAATTCCCACTTCCCTCATCACATAACCCTTCCACCGGCAACAATGAAACACCTCTCTACTAGGAAGCTACTTCACTCAACAATGAATGCTATTACTTTTCTTTTAGTTCTTTACTATAAATCTGACTCTGATTTGGAAGATGCTTTAGATTATATGTGTTTTCCTTCCAAAAAGTGTTACATCATCACCAGGGGGACAAATCTTTATTATGATCCCCGATATGATCTGGCCTCCATTCTCAACATTCCTCATTTAAACTTCACCCAATTCTTTCTTCAAACTTTATCAACTCATCTCCAATCATCCTATCTTTCATAAAAATTCCCATAACAAACAGCGTAATCCTGCCATCCAACTTGCTGTTGCACTATGTCGCTTTGGCTCAAATGGAAATGGTGCTGCTGTAAGACGTTTTGATAATCTCTTTAACATAGGATATGGTACTGTGATATTATGCACCAAGCGCTGTATGATTGCTATCCTTTCCCTCAAGTCTCAAACTCTTGCTTGGCCAACTCCAGAACAGCAACTTTAATTCTCTCAAGTAATGCAAGCTGAAGGTTTCCTTGGCTGTGTAGGATTTGTTGATGGCACAACTATACCTTTGAGTCAAAAGCCTGCTCATGATGGCAACCATTATTTTGATCGCAAAAAAAGGTTTCTTCAAAATCTCCTCCAAGTTCTCATCTTTCACAATCTAACTTTTTATCTTCTTTCTAGATACTCTATTGCCGTTCAACTTGTATGCGATGTCAATAAAAAATTTATTGCTTTTCAAAGTGGCTGCCCTGGATCATGTCATGACTCTTCCGTCTACCAAAGAATGAGGATTTCTCAATCCCCTGACTCATACTTCGACAAATCTCAGTACCTCCTTGCAGACTCAGCATATGCAAGTGGAAAGTACATTATACCTGCTTTCCGTGGTGCAAGTTTAGAAAGTGACCCCAAAACTGCCTTTAATTATCACCTTGCCCAATCAAGAGTACCAATTGAACACGCTATAGGTATTTTAAAGGGACAATTTTCTAGTCTTCGGGAGCTCAGAATCCAATTTCAAAAAAAAATGGAGATCAAAAGTGTGAATCATTGGATCATGACTTGCGTTATACTCCACAATATCATAGCTGATTTAAAGGATGAGTGGAATGATCTTTATGAAAAAGAGGATCCTGAACCAGTGCCTTCTATCCCATCCCTTGAATCACAAAACATTCATTCAACTGGCATACGCTCTGTCATTATGCCAATCACCCTCCACCATTTTGGCACACAGCCCTTTTAATTTTTTGTTTTCATACTCTCCAAATGTCCACTTTGTATACTTTATTCTCTTGGCTGAGTATTTTTGTTTGTTGCATATTCATTTTTTGCAAATTTATGGTGAATATCTCTTTTTTGGATGGCTCATTGGTTTTCTTTCACCAGCTCAACATGACATCACATATTTTCTAAAATTGCATAATTTTTCACTGTTTCATTTTTTCATTCATCCCTCATATCCTTTTCCTATTCTCCTCCAACATCCCTCAAACAATTTGGTTTCACTTATTTTGTCATCTCATCTCTCCAGGTAAGTCACTTTATTCTTTTTTTTTGATTTTTTGATTACTAATTATAATTTTTTTTGTTTTTTTTCTGTTTATTTTATTTTTTTTATCTAAATTTTTTTTGTAAGTGGTTATTTTGGATTTCAATGGTATAATTAACCTTTTTTTTCTCTCCCTCTTTACTTTCTTTTTTAGCTCCATCACCCTACTCTTCATCCCTCCTTGGCATGGTCATTATCCCCCCTTTCCCCTATTTCACTTTTTTTTGGCTCCATTTCATTGAAACACATACATTGCACATTCTTTATGGATTTCACTTACTCCATATTCAATTTCCCCACAATTCCAACATCAATCTTTCTCACTCTATTTTTCTTACTTTTCAATCAAGGTAAGTTTCATCTCCTTTTTTTCATGCCTATATGATATCTCATTCCTTTTATGAAAACTTCATACTTAAATATATGTATGACTCTTATCTGGATAACAGTGAACTTATAAAACTCCTTTTGATCTCATCTTCATTACCACTTTTCAAGTTTTTGTAAAATTTTGAAAATCAGACTCAGAATTAGGGTTAGGTTTATTCAAATCTAATTTTATTTTTACTGAACAGTCTCCTGAAGGCTACCTTTCATTTCCTGAAAACAGATTTGAATTTGATTCAGTGGTTGCTGAGATGTTGACCATTAAAGTTGAGCCTTTTTTTTCCCAATTTAAATTTTTTTTTTTCCATTTTTTTATGTAACAAATTAGGGTTAGGTTTATTTAAATCACATGTCCTTTAACTGAAGATTCTTCTAAAGCATATCTCTCATTTCCTACAAACAGGTTTGAATTAGTTTCAGTGGTTGCTGAGATTTTGACCTTTGAAGTTGAGCCTTTTTTCCAAATTTCACTTGTCTTATTTCACATTTTAATATTGCATATTTAGAGGATAAGGATTCTGAAACTCTTATATGATTATTATCTAGGCATTTCAATTATATAGGCATATATTCGTTGGTCAAGAATATCACTAAAGCTCAAAAAGATGAAGATTTTCGCTTATGGGACACTCTACCTTCCTTTGACTCTTTTCTTGCTTTTCAACTCAACAAGCTCTGTAATAAAGCATTTGAAAAAAATCATGAACTTGCAACCAAAGTTGGAATACCAAATTGGTGTGACTCCAAATGGGAAGATATCAGCCACGAATATCTTTTATTTTCTAATGTTATTATCACTCATTCTGGATTCCACAATAGGATTCATATCGATAGGAATGATGCCAATTTTCTTACTTTTGGAATATTCTCATATATCAATCTGATAACTGGCCACCCAATACCATCTCCAGCTAAAATCAAAGGACATGGTTTATATTTTCCAGACCACTGGTGCATCATTGATTTTGGTTTGGGAAATGGTATCATCGAAACTATTTGGAATTCTTCTAAGGATAATCATCAAACGACCAAAGCTCCTCCTGGTTTGAAATCCTGTCAAGATTTCACTCATTTCGGTTGCTCATTTCAAATCAGTAATAAGTTGATACAAAGAATCAATAAGGTAAAGAAAGAAGGTAAAGTTATTTGATTTAAAAAAACTTTATCTAGATCCAAAAAGTATGGGGATTAGAGTTGTCATCGAAAATTTTATATTTTTCCATAAATTTTTAATAAATATTTTTTATATATCAATTTTCTCAAATAATGTGATGAGCCATCGACCTTGTGTTGTATAACAGGTAATCATGATAACATTTATTTGTTTCATGGGGTTCCTCTTTCCTATACCTGTAGAAAGTCCCAAACTTATGTTTCTCGACTTGGTCTGCATTTTGGCTTGAGGGATTGTCATTACTTTAAACTAGGGAAATTGATATATATTAGATATTTATTTAATAATTTATGTAATTATATTAAATTTAGATGACTTCCACCCCTTACTTCAATAAAATGCAGGGGGGGGTATTGCCAAATTTTCAAATCTGACATGTGAAATTGATGACTTAGAAAAATTTTGGTGATACCCACCCCTTGCTTCAATAAAATTCAGGGGAGAGTATTGCCAATTTTTTTAAACAGATATAGAATTTTTTTGACTTGTAAATATTTTTGTGATACCTGTCCCTTACTTCAATAAAATCCATGGGGGGTTGTGCCAAAATTTTTTAGAAGACTTGTGAAATTCTTGACATGTAAGAATTTTTAGGATACCGGTAAAATGCAGGGGGTAGTAAAGCCAAATTTTCATATAAAACTTTCAAGATTCATGACATGAAAGAATTTTTGTGATACCCACCCCTTACTTCAAAAAAATCCAGGGGTGGGGGATTGTCAAATTTTCAAAGGAGACTTGAAAATTTTATTTAAAAAAAGAATATTTAACATTAAAATACGATATTTCAAGAAATACAGAAAATAATTGTAAAATTTATGTACAAATAAATATGAGCACATGAAGTGTGAAAGAAATAAAAGAAAATAGTAAACAAAAAATTTCATTAAACGTTCTATTTCTTCAACAGATTTGTTTGCTTTAATGCATTCGATCAAGAAATCTTTCTTTTTAGAACTTTCTTGGAGATCATGCTTATACTTCATCTGTTCCATTAAGTTTTGATGCTCGAGTGTTTTTTCCTTATTATTTGAATTTTCAATACTAAGAGTTAACTCAAACTTCTTCTCCTCCAAATATTGGGCCCTACCATCCTTCTGTAAAGAGAGCTCAAACTTCTTCTCCTCCAAATCTTGGATCCGATCATCCTTCCGTAAGGAGAGCTCATACTTCCTCTCTTCCAAATCTTGTACTCTGTCATCTCTCCTTAAAGAGAGCTCGTATTTCTTCTTTTCAAAGCTCAGTGTCTCTTTAGCAATTTCCACTTGTTCTAGAGTGAGAATAAAAATTAACATAAAGTAGAAGAAAAGCAGAGTAAAGTAATAAGAGGTATGATATCACTTACCAGCATCACGTTTCTCTAAAAACTGTTCCATCGAAGAAAAAGGTGTTTGTGATGAAGTATCACTTTTTCGTCTTCTTTGGGAGAGAAAATTTAGACTAGTTGAAGCCCTTCTCTTTTTGTTCAACGTAGCATTTTCCTCCTCATCATTGTCACTAGCTTCAGACTCAGTTGATTGAGGATCCTGGGTTTGTTCATCAGCCTTTTAAGAAATAAGAAAAAGATAAGTAAATAAAAAAATAGAATTGATAAGATAAAAGAAACAGACCTGAGTTAGATTGGGTTGGGTTAAATCGCCAATAGGATCAATAGCAAAGCTATCTAGATTTGTAGAATTTAGAAGAGGGGAGGCTTGAGTGGAGGAAGAGGATGGGAAAAGATTTGCTTCGACATCATGTTCGGAGATAGGATCTTCTCCATCCAACATGTTTACAGGATTAACATCGGCTTGCTCTCCAAAAATTGCATCCATCTCTTTAAAGTAAGGACATAAAGAATCAAGTTTATTGTCTATGGATTTTATACCCTTAGTTATATCAATGTCAGTAACCCCAAAACCAGTGGAAGATGAAAGAGCCTTTGCCTTCTTGTATTTTGCTCGATAATGCTTGATGCGTTCAGACATCTGTTTAGGCAAAAGATCAATCCTTCCCTTGGTCTTATTGCGTAATTCATTTGCCATTAGAAGATAGCCATTAACTTTTGATGTGGGGGCCGTCCTACTTTAGTGGCATACTCAGTACCAAAACAAGAATCATAGTTAGATTTGGTTTTCAGCCAGTTGATAAGAATGAGATGTTCATCTTTTTTTAATTGAACAGTCTTTGATTTCTTGGCTGAGCGGGGGAAAGAGGAAGTAGTGGGAATTGAAGAACAACTGGGTGATGGCTGCCTTTGAGAAGATCTAGGATGATGAGGCATGTTATTATAAATGAAGATGAAAAGGAGCAGAAACAAGCAGATGAGATAGCGAGATGAAAAGGAGAAGAATCAAATAGATGAAATGGGGAGAAATTCTGAGCGGATAAAATGAACAGGATGGGATGAGAATGGAAGTGCGCAGCAAGGTAGAAGGCTGGGATATCCAGAAAGTTGTCCAAGATGTGGTTATCAAATATTGAGGATAAAAATGTCAGATAAGAGGTGAACATTGACACGTAAAGTGTCTAATAACCCAATTATTAGCAAAAATAATTGCGGAAGATAATTGGGGTATGCAGATTATTTTCCGCAATTAATTTAATTGCGGATCGGTCAACATTGATACCCCCTATTATGATCCCCGATATGATCTGGCCTCCATTCTCAACATTCCTCATTTAAACTTCACCCAATTCTTTCTTCAAACTTTATCAACTCATCTCCAATCATCCTATCTTTCATAAAAATTCCCATAACAAACAGCGTAATCCTGCCATCCAACTTGCTGTTGCACTATGTCGCTTTGGCTCAAATGGAAATGGTGCTGCTGTAAGACGTTTTGATAATCTCTTTAACATAGGATATGGTACTGTGATATTATGCACCAAGCGCTGTATGATTGCTATCCTTTCCCTCAAGTCTCAAACTCTTGCTTGGCCAACTCCAGAACAGCAACTTTAATTCTCTCAAGTAATGCAAGCTGAAGGTTTCCTTGGCTGTGTAGGATTTGTTGATGGCACAACTATACCTTTGAGTCAAAAGCCTGCTCATGATGGCAACCATTATTTTGATCGCAAAAAAAGGTTTCTTCAAAATCTCCTCCAAGTTCTCATCTTTCACAATCTAACTTTTTATCTTCTTTCTAGATACTCTATTGCCGTTCAACTTGTATGCAATGCCAATAAAAAATTTATTGCTTTTCAAAGTGGCTGCCCTGGATCATGTCATGACTCTTCCATCTACCAAAGAATGAGGATTTCTCAATCCCCTGACTCATACTTCGACAAATCTCAGTACCTCCTTGCAGACTCAGCATATGCAAGTGGAAAGTACATTATACCTGCTTTCCGTGGTGCAAGTTTAGAAAGTGACCCCAAAACTGCCTTTAATTATCACCTTGCCCAATCAAGAGTACCAATTGAACACGCTATAGGTATTTTAAAGGGACAATTTTCTAGTCTTTGGGAGCTCAGAATCCAATTTCAAAAAAAAATGGAGATCAAAAGTGTGAATCATTGGATCATGACTTGCGTTATACTCCACAATATCATAGCTGATTTAAAGGATGAGTGGAATGATCTTTATGAAAAAGAGGATCCTGAACCAGTGCCTTCTATCCCATCCCTTGAATCAGAAAACATTCATTCAACTGGCATACGCTCTGTCATTATGCCAATCACCCTCCACCATTTTGGCACACAACCCTTTTAATTTTTTGTTTTCATACTCTCCAAATGTCCACTTTGTATACTTTATTCACTTGGCTTGGTATTTTTGTTTGTTGCATATTCATTTTTTGCAAATTTATGGTGAATATCTCTTTTTTGGATGGCTCATTGGTTTTCTTTCACCAGCTCAACATGACATCACATATTTTCTAAAATTGCATAATTTTTCACTGTTTCATTTTTTCATTCATCCCTCATATCCTTCTCCTATTCTCCTCCAACATCCCTCAAACAATTTGGTTTCACTTATTTTGTCATCTCATTTCTCCAGGTAAGTCATTTTATTCTTTTTTTTTTTGATTTTTTGATTACTAATTATAATTTTTTTTGTTTTTTTTCTGTTTTTTTTATTTTTTTTATCTAAATTTTTTTTGTAAGTGGTTATTTTGGATTTCAATGGTATAATTAACCTTTTTTTTCTCTCCCTCTTTACTTTCTTTTTTAGCTCCATCACCCTACTCTTCATCCCTCCTTGGCATGGTCATTATCCCCCCTTTCCCCTATTTCACTTTTTTTTGGCTCCATTTCATTGAAACACATACATTGCACATTCTTTATGCATTTCACTTACTCCATATTCAATTTCCCCACAATTCCAACATCAATCTTTCTCACTCTATTTTTCTTACTTTTCAATCAAGGTAAGTTTCATCTCCTTTTTTTCATGCCTATATGATATCTCATTCCTTTTATGAAAACTTCATACTTAAATATATGTATGACTCTTATCTGGATAACAGTGAACTTATAAAACTCCTTTTGATCTCATCTTCATTACCACTTTTCAAGTTTTTGTAAAATTTTGAAAATCAGACTCAGAATTAGGGTTAGGTTTATTCAAATCTAATTTTATTTTTACTGAACAGTCTCCTGAAGGCTACCTTTCATTTCCTGAAAACAGATTTGAATTTGATTCAGTGGTTGCTGAGATGTTGACCATTAAAGTTGAGCCTTTTTTTTCCCAATTTAAATTTTTTTTTTTCATTTTTTTATGTAACAAATTAGGGTTAGGTTTATTTAAATCACATGTCCTTTAACTGAAGATTCTTATAAAGCATATCTCTCATTTCCTACAAACAGGTTTGAATTAGGTTCAGTGGTTGCTGAGATTTTGACCTTTGAAGTTGAGCCTTTTTTCCAAATTTCACTTGTCTTATTTCACATTTTAATATTGCATATTTAGAGGATAAGGATTCTGAAACTCTTATATGATTATTATCTAGGCATTTCAATTATATAGGCATATATTCATTTCTCAAGAATATCACTAAATCTCAAAAAGATGAAGATTTTTGCTTATGGGACACTCTACCTTCCTTTAACTCTTTTCTTGCTCTTCGACTCAAAAATCTCTGTAATAAAGCATTTGAAAAAAATCATGAACTTGCAACCAAAGTTGGAATACCAAATTGGTGTGACTCCAAATGGGAAGATATCACCCACAAATATCTTTTATTTTCTAATGTTATTATCACTCATTCTGGATTTCACAATAGGATTCATATTGATAGGAATGATGCCAATTTTCTTACTTTTTGTCAGTATAGTCTAGTATATAAGTATGATATAATAGTGTTATTTTATGGTCCTACTACTTATTAATAAATGATTTAGTGACTAAACCTCAGGGGAAGACTATTAGAATAGTTATACTCAAATAAAACTCACAATACTTGGATTTAAATGCATGTAAGTGGTGGAAAATAGAAGAATAAAATATAGTTATAGCTTATATAAAGATAATATCAATTTATAAGGGCTTTTATAATATATTTCTGAATTTTAATAATTGTATTGTAGTGGTTGTTTGAATTTTAGTAATTGAATGATGATAATAAACCGTCAAAATCCCTCCTTACTTATACCCAAATCCACTGGAGTGCACAGACCTTCAATCCAGATGATGTCACTGCTATCCCCGGCAATTACAGCACTGTGAGGGCCCATCACCTCCCCATGGCGTCCACTTCAAGCAGTTTCAACACCCAGACCTCCAGTAAGGACCCTCCATCACTATTAATAATAACACAGATCCATACCATAAATAGAAAACCCAGATAAAAGCGGATACCATAAAGAAACAGGTAAAATAAATAATCAAAAAGAGATTTAATGAAACTAAAAGCATATAAAGGAAACAAATAAAATGTCCAAGCCCCCAATAACATCCCCAAGCATCCACATTAACCCAGAAACATCCTTCCAACCCATAAATCCGTGAATAACCATCCAAGGAAGTAATTTTAGTTGTCCAAACTGGGTGTATGCGCCTGATATAGGTGTCTATGCTTCTGTAGGCGTTGTGAGTCCACTGATTTCGTGCATATGACCTAAAATAAGCAGAAAAACAAAGGTTATAGGCTATTAAGGGGCTAAAACCCACTTATATACCTAAATATACATAATATACTGCATATTTCACTGAATATGAGATTTATGTATACATATAAGCTTATGTATGTCAATAATTACTTCATATCACTTAAGATAAGTATATTATGACTCCATTAACACCTTAATAAGTATTATTAGGCCATGGATAAGCTATTTAAACTATTATAAATTATATAATAGAATAATAATTATATATATATAATAAAATAATATATATGATTATTTTAACCTTATTTTCAAGATATAAGCTTAATCTACTTAAGGTTATCTTATTTTAAGCATAAGAAATACTCAGTCCTAAGGATATTTAGGCTGACACTTTTGGTATATTCTCATATATCAATCCAATAACTGGCCAACCAATACCATCTCCAGCTAAAATCAAAGAACATGGTTTATATTTTCCAGACCAACAGTGCATCATTAATTTTGGTTTGGGAAATGGTATCATCAAAAATATTTGGAATTCTTCTCAGGGTAATCATCAAACAACCAAAGCTCCTCCTGGTTTGGAATCCTGTCAAGATTTCACACATTTTGGTTTCTCATTTCAAATCAGTCATAAGCTGATTCAAAGAATCAACAAGGTAAAGAAAGAAGGTAAAGTTAATCAATTAAATAAAACTTTATCTAGATCCAAAAAGTATGGGGATTAGAGTTGTCATCAAAAATTTTATATTTTTTCAAAAGATTTTAATAAATATTTTTTATATATCAATCTCCTCAACTAAAGTAATGGGCCAACAACATTTGGTTGTATAACAGGTAATCATGACAACATTTATTTTTTTCATGGGGTTCCTCTTGCCTATACCTGTGGAAATTCCCAAACTTTTGTTTCTAGACTTGGTCTGCATTTTGGCTTGAGGAATTGTCATTACTTTAAATTAGGGAAATTGATATATATTAGATATTTATTTAATAATTTATGTAATTATATTAAATTTAGATGACTTCCACCCCTTACTTCAATAAA
Organism: Hemileia vastatrix; assembly: GCA_030280995.1. Lineage (NCBI taxonomy): Eukaryota > Fungi > Basidiomycota > Pucciniomycetes > Pucciniales > Zaghouaniaceae > Hemileia > Hemileia vastatrix. Next base: position 5,900,811 of record JASXTE010000007.1, read on the forward strand.
ATGCAGGGAGGGGGGTTATTGCCAAATTATCAAATCTGACATTCAAAATTGAAGACTTGTGAAACATTTGGTGATACCAACCCCTTGCTTCAATAAAATGTAGGGGGGGGGGTATTGCCAAATTTTCAAATGTAACATGTAAAATTTTTGACTTGTAAATATTTTGGTGATACCCTTCCCTTACTTCAATAAAATCCAGGGGGGGGGTATTGTCAAAATTTCTTATAAGACTTGTGAAATTCTTGAAATGTAAGAATTTTGGGGATACCAATAAAATGCAGGGGGTAGTAAAGCCAAAGTTTCATATAAGACTTTCAAGATTCATGACATGAAATAATTTTGGTGATACCCACCCCTCACTTCAAAAAAATCCAGGGGTGGGGGATTGTCAAATTTTTAAAGGAGACATGTAAATTTTATTTAAAAAATAAATATTTAACATTAAAATACAAAAATTCAAGTAATGATAGATAGAGTAATGAAATACATGAAATTATTGTAAATTTTATGTACAAATAAATATGAACAGTTGAAGTGTGAGAGAAATAAAACAAACTAGTCATCCAACAATTTCTTTAAGCGTTCAATTTCCTTAACAGATTTATTAGCTTTAACACATTATATCAAGCAATCTTTATTTTTGGAATTTTCTTCATGATCAAACTTATATTTCATCTGCTCTAATAAGTTTTGATGTTTGAGTGTTTTCTCCACTTTTTTGATTTTTTAATACTTAGAGTTAACTCAAACTTCTTCTCCTCCAAATCTTGGTCCCAATCATTCTTCTGTAAAGAGAGCTCTTACTTCCTCTCTTCCAAATCTTGTAGCCTATCATCCTTCCTTAAAGAGAGCTTGTATTTCTTCTTTTCAAAGCTTAGAGTCTCTTTAGCAATTTCCACTTGTTCTAGAGTTATAATAAAAATTAATATAAAGTAGAAGAAAAGCAGAGTAAAGTAATAAGAGATATGATATCACTTACCAGAATCATGTTTCTATAAAAATTGTTCCATAGACAAAAAAGGGGTTTGTGATGAACTATCAATTTTTTGTCTTCTTTGGGAGTGTAAATTTAGACTACTTGAAGCCCTACGCTTCTTTTTCAAGGTCATATTTTCCTCCTCATCATGTTGCTACCTTCAGACTCAGCTGATTGAGGATCCTGGGTTTGTTTGTCAGCCTTTTAAGAAATAAGAAAAAGATAAGTAAATAAAAAATTGAATAGATAAGATAAAAGAAAAACAAAACAGACCTGAGTTAGATTTGGTTGGGTTAAATAGCCAATAGGATCTACAGAAAAGCTATCTAGATTGGTATCATTCAAATGAGGGGAGGCTTGATTGAAGGAAGAGGATGGAAAAGATTTGCTTCAACATCATCTTCGGAGATAGGATCTTCTCCATCCAAAATTTTTACAGGATTAAAATTGGCTTGCTCTCCAAAAATTACATCCATCTCTTTAAATTAAGGACATAAAGATTCAAGTTTATTGTCTATGGATTTGACACCCTTAGTTATATTGATGTCGGTAACCCCAAAACCAGTGGAAGATGAAAGAGCCTTTGCCTTCTTGTATTTGGCTTGGTAATTCTTGAAGCATTAAGACATCTGTTTAGGCAAAAGATCAATCCTTCCCTTGGTTTATTCTGTAATTCATTTGCCATTAGAAGATAGCCATTAACTTTTGATGCTGGGTGCTTTCCTACTTTAGTTGCATACTCAGTACCAAAAAAAGAATCATAGTTAGATTTGGTTTTCAGCCAGTTGATAAGAATGAGATGATAATCTTATTTTAATTGAACGGTCTTTGAATTCTTGGCTGAGCGGGGGAAAGAGGAAGTAGTGGGAATTGAAGGACAACTGGGTGATGGCTGCCTATGAGAAGATCTAGGATGACAAGGCATGTTATTATAAATGAAGATGAAAAGGAGCAGAATCAAATAGATGAAATGGGGAGAAATTCTGAGCGGATAGAATGAACAGGATGGGATGAGAATGGAAGTGCGCAGCAAGGTAGAAGGCTGGGATATCCAGAAAGTTGTCCAAGATGTGGTTATAAAATATTGAGGATAAAAATGTCAGATAAGAGGTGAACATTGACACGTAAAGTGTCTAATAACCCAATTATTAGCAAAAATAATTGCGGAAGATAATTGGGGTATAAGGATTTATATCCGCAATTAATTTAATTGCTGATCCCTGAACATTGATACCCCCTATTAGGGGGTATCAATGTTCAGGGGTCCACAATTAGGGATCAGGAATTTTTTTTCTCGGTGTGGTCTTCCAACATTGGCAGGGGCCTTTGTTGTGTGATTTGGCGCTGTTTGTGCATGTCTTAATTGACATCTGTTAAGGAATTTGGTATTTTTCTGGTTTTATTCCGTGGATATTGGGTCTGCGGGTATGTGGGTACTATCATTGGATAGCCCTGGGTTTTCTCTATATTTTATGTCTTGAAGACATTTTTCATATTCTGAGTTTTAAGGGGTCATTTCCTCATTTTTCATTTATAAAAGATTGCTGTTTAATTTTGTTTTTCGTGTTTTATGGGCTAACCTTAAGTCTTAGGGTTGAGTGCTTAGTACCATTGGATAGAGTTAATTTTTCTCTATATTTCATGTCTCAATGTCGTTATAGTGAAATTCCGTGTTTTAAAGGTTTTAGTAGTTGTAGCTAATTTTTCTAAGTAGATTAGTGGTTTTTATTGGTTTTCTGGCTTCAGGGAGGCCAGGCCGCTTCAGACGGCATCTCCGACGTTGGGCGGCCCGCCCGCCTCTGTTTTAGGAGGTTGGGGAGCGCTCCAGGAGGGTTTTTTATGCAATTTGGCGGGTAGAGGCGCCAGATTGGTGGGTGCGCATGGGCTCTTAGTTAGTGGTCTGTGTGTACATAGTGAATAAGACAGTTTGGGGCAACCTTAATCATCATACAACCATACGGAGGTGATGTCATTGTTCCTCACTCAGTTTTCACTGTTTTCTGGCCACAATTGGCTGTGTTTGTTGCAAGTGAGTTCTTCATTTAACTTAACTTTAGCAACTGTTTTCTCTGTTATAGTCTTACAAGCTATAGCAAGTATTATTTCTGTCTCTGGTGTGGATTTGCAGCCTACATCAAGTATCTTTGCTGTCTCTGGTGTGGACTTTGTTCTACATTTCAGTTCTTTGGTCTGGTAGTCTATCTGGGGACTACTTTCTTGGCTCATCAAGCAGTCAAGTGTGTTAAAAAGGGGCTTTAGCAAAACAGGAACCAACTTACTTTAGCAAGTAAATCTCACTCTATTTTTCTAAAGGGACACGGGATTTTCTCTCTGGTTTTTCTCTAACTCCCTTGGTCAAGGCCTATAGCTAGTACTATAGGATTGTCTACATTTCTGGCGCCCAACGTGGGGTAGAACTTGCTAGTTCTTTGGAATCTCTGTTTGCTTTGGTTGGCTCTTTTTGGTGCTTTGGACTGGAGGAATGGCTTCTGGTTCTGCTATTCCTGTGGTGACTGTCAGTGGGGGGGATGTTCCTCCTTCTGTGATGGTTAGGGAGTGTGTGAGGATTAAAACTTGGGATGGTACCAAGTTTAATGGGGAGGATGTCAAGTGGTTTCTAGAGAAGTATGAAACTGCTGCTGGAGTGGATGGTTCTTCCTACCTGGACATGGTGAAGCAGATTATCTTCTTCATTGGTGATAGGTCAGTGGAGAAGGAGATTATGGCCATGTCTGGCTACAAGAAGAGGGATTGGAAATTGTTGTGTAGGGAAATGGTGGATAGATGGGGTGTCCGGTTCACTATGGTGGATCTGATCAAGGTTTTCAGTGAATGGCAATCTTATGGTGGTGTTGGTAACTTACATAGTTACAGGAAGTTTCTGCTACAGTTTGATCCTGTGGTGGAATATTTGGTGGAAGTGGAGGAGCTGGCACATGAAAATGCTGCCAAAGATGTTTTTTGGTCTGCCCTGGATAGAGATGTCAGGATGGATGTGTTGAAGGAGTTGTCAAGAAAGGAATTGATGAAAACTCTTTCTAATGGGGATCAGAAGTTGCCTGCCTTGGATAAGGTGAAGGAGGCTGTTGAGGCCCATTTAAAGTTATTGGCTGTGGACACCTATCAGGAGGGGTGTGCCAAGTATGTCAGCAAAGTCAGTGAGGCTTTGGCTGAAGAGGAAGTTAGGGAGAGGAAGGAGGAGAAGAATTTGGTGCAGGTTCCCAAACAGGAGAGGGACCCAATGGTGGAGCAGTTGGCTGATCTGACAAAACAGCTGCACATTTTTTTCCAGGAGGCCAAGAAGGTTAATAAGGCACCTTCTCAGCCAAGAGATTTTGAAAGGAGGGCTGGTAGGAGTGATCCTTGGGTTTGCTCTTATTGCAGTAGGAGGGGGCACAGGTCCAATGATTGTTGGGCACTGAACAGAGATGTGTCTGAAGGAAAAGTGGAGTTTGATGGCAGGGTTTTTAAGTTCCCTGACGGTTCCTTTTTGAAGCCCAGTGAGGGGCAGGCTCCTGTTGATTTGGTCAGGAGAAGGGGTGGTCTCAATCAAAGGAGGCCAAGGTTTGAGGAGATTCCTGATCAGGGGAAGTCTTCTGTTAAGGTAGATGAGGACTTCAAGGGAAAGGGGAAGGAGGTCAATAAGGTCTCTTTTTCTACTTCCTTTGGTGGTTTGGAGTTGTATTCTTGTGGTGGACAGTCAAGTGGTGAATGCTTGGCTGGTGTTTATGATGTGGAAGCAGGAAAGGTGGGTAGGCCTAAGAGCAGTTCTCAGGCCCAAACAAAGCCAAATGCTTCAAAGGGTGATCCTAAGCTGAGTGCAGCTAGGAAAAGGTACAGCAAAGAGGAGCTGTACAAGATGCAGAAGGGTATGGCTGACATGGGCCCCCCTAGTTTTGGTGCATTGGACCTGAATGGTGAGCCGATGCCAATGGAGGTGGATTCTGACTCTGAGGAGGATGTCCCTTTGGCTTCATTGCCAAAGCCTGTTGGAGTCAGAGGTTCTGGTGAGGGATCTGGTTTGGTTCCTGTTAATGGTGCTGGTCCTCAAGAATCTTCTAGGACCAAGGTTGTGAAGCAAAGAGCTCACTTCAAGAGGCCAGTAGTGTCTGGTCAAGTTAATGTTATGGACTCTGTCCTGGAAAGGATGAACCAGGGTCAGGTTTCCCTATCTTATGGGGAATTGTATGCTATCAGTCCAGGGTTGGCTGATAGGCAGAAGAAGTTGTTGACCAGGAGAAGGGTTTCTTCTGGTGAGGTAGAATACATTTGTGATTCTGCTGAAAAGTTTGGTGAGGGGTTGGAAACTCATTTTTCTGCTCCTCTGGGATATGTCAATGTCACTCTGAATGGCAGGGAGGCAAGGGCATTGGTGGATTCAGGTTCTCAGATAAACCTGATTTCTTTGTTTGAGGCGACTCATATGGGCCTCCCCATCAAAACTTGTATTGGTGGGAATTTGAGAGGGATCAGTGGCCATGTCACTGAATTGGTTGGAACTTCAGAGTTTGTGAAGTTAGATGTTGGAGGAGCCTCAGGGAAGGTTCATTTTTACATTGCTAAAGGTAATGTAAAAGCAGTTTTGGGTGGGCCATTCTTGATGGATTTTCAGGCAAGAATAGGTTATCAATTTGATTTGGGAATCAGTTTGGAGTTGACTGGTGAAGACGAAAGGAGGCTTCACATGAGGTTGTCATCCCCTGGAGAGGATGGTTGGGAGACTAGGCCTGGTTTATCTTCAATGTGCCAGTGCATGGATTGCTGCAGGAGAAGGAAAGAAGTGGGTGCTGCCTCTGGTTTTTTTGAGTGAGGCTCAGGCTCTATTGAGAGTCTGTTATTTTTAGAGTAATGAGGGCTGATCACCCTAGTGCTACAACCTCTCCCCGAGATGAGGAAATCCAAGGTTGTAGTAGGTCAGCTCCCTTGGAGATATACCAAGTGGATTTTCAACTTTCTCTTTTTAATGTTTCTCTTCTCTGCAAGTATTCATCAAGTTTTTTATCAAGTCTCTGTTCTCTCTCAAGATTCTTAATTATTTTTAATTCAAGTTCAAAGAAGAAGATTGGTTATATATCTTTATTGAAAGATATGCGGAAAAGTTTTGGAGCAGTGAGATTGGGGTCTAAAAGTAAGTCCTCCCAATTGTGCACCGCTAGGGTTTCTTCTACACCTTTCAAAAACATTACCTGGGCCACACCTGTGAGCATTGGGGAAACCCCTGGTTATTTTTGTAGGACAGAAGAAAACTCAAGAAAAGAAGATAAAAATTTCAAGATAATTCACGAAAATCAAGAAAAAAATCTGAAGATAATGAAGAAAGAAGATGCACAATATTTTTGAGAAGATCATCAAGATCTATTTTTGGACCTCCAGCATGAGGATAAACTGCACAATTTTAGAAGATGTGATTCAGAAGATGAATCAAGATTTGAAGATTTGGAAGTTGGAAGTGAGGATGAAGATGTGGAATTGCGGAAAAGTTTTGGAGTGGTGAGATTGGGGTGTAAAAGTAAGTCCTCCCAATTGTGCACCGCTAGGGTTTCTTCTACACCTTTCAAAAACATTACCTTGGCCACACATGTGAGCAATGGGGAAACCCTTGGTTTTTGTTCCAGGTCTGGTGGTGAAGAATTCCTGAAGATCCCTCAAGTTGAAGGTGGAGTGGCAAAGTATAGAAGGTAGTGCAGAAGATTAGGCCTGTCAATGAGCCCATGCCTGTGGGCTTGAATCCGCCTTTGAAGAGACCTCCTTTGTCAAGAGATCCGTACTGTACTCCTTTGGTGAAGAATCCTCCAGAATTTGTAGAGACGGCTAGGGTGACCGTGGAAAGATTGAAATTTGTTAATTTTGGTCCTGATGGGTGGTTGTCTGAGGAAGAAAAGAAGTTGTTGTTGCACGTTATTGTGCTAAGGGAAAAAGTGGTGGCATTTGTTGAGGAGGAAAGGGGTGTATTGAAGCACTCTTATGGGGAACCTTACTTGATTCCTGTTGTTTGTCATGAACCTTGGCAAATCAAAACTATTCCGATTCCAGCCGCTATTCAAGAGGATTTTGTAGAGATTGTTAGGGAAAGAGTCAGGACTATTTTATGTGTCAGGAAGGCGGTTGATGAGAAGGAGACATCCTAATCCTCAAGTGGTGGTGACTCAGAAGAAGGGTCAAGAATTGGTTTTGAAGTCTTTGCATGAAGACCTTGGTCATAGAGGCTTTGGGGAGACTTATAGAAGAGTAGCAGACAGATTTTGGTGGCCAGGTATGAAGTTGGCTGTACAGGGTTGGGTTCAATCTTGTGAATAATGTCAAAGAAGAAGTCACTTGAAAACTAAAGAGATGGGCCGTGCTAGTGGTGAATCAACTGTTTTTGGAAGGGTCAGTCTGGATGCTGTCCATATTAAAGAGGGCAGGTATAAATACTTGATTGTTGCTAGGGATGATTTGTCTGGTTGGGTTGAGGCAGTGCCTCTGGTTAATTTGACTGCCAAGAATGTGGCAGAGTTTTTGAAGAAGGAGTGGATTTATAGGTATGGGTTGATGAAGTTGGTGACTGTTGATGGTGGGCCAGAGTTTGGTGCTGAATTTAAAGAAGCTGTGGCTAGTGTTGGTTCTAGGGTTAGAGTGGCTACACCGTATTATCCTGAAGCTGAAGGAATGGTTGAAAGAGGCCATCAAGTTATCAAGAATGCTTTGGTGAAGATGTGTGGAGATAGTGCCGAAAAGTGGAGGCATTATTTACCCTTGGTTTTATTTGCTGATAGGGTCACTGTGAAGAGGACAACTGGCTATTCTCCTTATGAGCTAATGTTTGGTCAAAAAGCCATTCTACCAGTGGACTTGGAAGCTGTCTCTTATCTTGGAATTGATTGGGATGACATGCACTCAACAGAAGATTTGCTCTGTGCCAGGATGCAACAGTTGGAATGTAGAGAGGAATGTCAAGAGAAGGCATACTCTAGAATGATGAAGATTAGGAATCAATCAGTCAGATACTGGGACAAGAAGTTAGCTCATAGACTCAGGAATTCCTTGAGACCTGGTTGTTTGGTTTTGGTGTATGATAGAAGTTTGGAGAGTCAGTGGGGCAAAATGTTTGCTGACAGATGGAATGGACCTTACAGAGTCAGGTCTCAGGCGTCTGGAGGTTCTTATGTTTTGGAAGAGTTGGATGGTGCAGTCTTGAAAAAGAGGGTGGCTGCAGACCAAGTGAAGAGGTTTTATCCTAGAGGCACTAGGCGTGAAGAAGATTGACTCCGCAATGAGGATAAACTACGGACCATTCTTTAATTTTGGTTTTTTTGTGGTGATGCTATGCATCTGTTTGTTGGAATTTTTTGTTAGAGGGTACCCATGGGTGGGGCTTCTAGATTTGATCTTGGCAAGTGTGGGGGTGACTGATGGGCTGGCTGCTCTATCAAAAGTTACCCCAGATTGTCTGTTTCCAACCCTTTCTCTTAATTTGGTTGAACCCTAGTATTGGTTTCTTTTCACAGGTTTTAGTCCTCTATGACTTTAAACTGGTAATTCCTTTGGTTTTCAAGTGCCGGACTCTTCACTCTTATTGGTTTTGGTTTTTTTTGTGTTGGACGTTGTGTTTTTGTTAGATGGTACCCAGGGGGGGCTTCTAGATTTTATTTTGGCAAGTGTGGGGGTAACTGATGGGCTGGCTGCTCTGTAGAACAGTTACCCCAGAATGTCTGTCTCAAGTCTTTTGTTCTTCCTAGTTGAATTCTAGTTCTGTTGTTTATTATTCAGGTTTTAAGTCCGCTATGACTTTAAACTGGTTTGGGACTGGCTTCTTTATCTTTGGTTCTTTCAGATTGGTGGTGGATCACTGGTGGTCTCCCGTCATTTTTACTTATTGGAGGGAGCCCACCCAGTGATCATTTCTATGGATCGGACTTTCCCTTATTGGACCATCTATGGAGCTGGACTGTCTTTGATTTTGCAGTTATGTTTTTGCTAGATAGCAGTTTTAGATTATTTTCTTTTTTCTCTTTTTTTCTTTTTAATTTTTTTATGGGGGTTGTTAAGATTATAAAATCAAAAATATAGGGTGTTACCACATCAGGGTCACCTGGATGTGGGCAAGCATTGGTGGGAAAAGGCTCATCAATTGGCCGGGCAATGCTATTTTATTTTTATTTATTATTTATTTCATGTGTTTCTGTGTTTCATTATTTTTATTATCTTCTGAATTTCTAAATTTTTTGAATTTTGTTTTCTGTTAATCATTTAAAAGATTTAATTGTGTATCCACATCAAGGTGCACTTGGATGTGGGTAAGGTATCAGGGGATCAGCTCATCAATTGGCTGGGGGATACCATTTGTATTATTTTTTTATATTTAATTTTATTTCATTTATGTTATTTCATTTCATTGTATTTATTAATTTTTTTATTTTTTAGTATATTAGTAGACAGTAAAATAAAAAATAAATAAAAAATAATTTCTGAAATTATTTTTATTAATTGTTTTATATTATTATTATGTTTCTAATCTTTTTGCAGGAGCTCATTGTCTGGATGATGAAGCTTCTGGAGGCTGGTCTGGATTGTGATGACGTTTTTGTTTTTTGTTGGGATTGTGGGAAGCACTGTGTTCTTTGAAGTGCATCCTGCTGGAGCGATTATACGGATTGTAATGATCAGGGATTGGATTAGAGGGAAGTTCAGAGGAGGAAGAAGAAGAGGCAGGAATGGAGTTCTGGAGGGTGTGTTTAATGATCCTAGACATTTTCCAGTGGTCGTCCAGTAGGCGCTTTCTCAAGGATTTTTCAAAGTCATTCAAGGGTCCATGGAGGGCAAAGGCTTTTAGCATATTGGAACACATGGTGCTTAGGTGTTTCTTCATGTCTCCATAATCCAGGGTCAAAGAAGTTTCAAGAGTTTGGCCAACTACAATAATAGATTCCGGAGGAGGGGTGCCAACTAGACAAGAAGAATTGGATCAGTAATTATTTTTGTTGAAGGAATGGAATAATTAATTTGGTACTTACAGATTGGAAGCTCATCAAATCTGTAAGCAGCTGGGATTTGGATCTCTGACAATTTTGTAATGGTCATAGTGGGTGGATCAACTAGGGAAAGATATGGATTCTCATGGTCTTCCTCTGAAGGATCCTGAGAAGGTGAACTGGGATGCTGAGGTTCCTGGGGCCTAGTTGGAGCAGTGAGATTTTGGTTGTTGTTGTGGTTGTTATTTCTGTTGGATTCAGCTGGAGGAGGTGCTGGTGATGGAGTACCAAGGTTGTTAAAGGATGGAGCAGGAGAGGGGGATTTGGAAGCAGACAGCTCTTTTCTGGATGGAGAATTTGAAGAGATGGAACTGTCAGAAGAGTAGTTGGCTGACAGAGGAGAGGTGTAGTCTCTTTGTCTTAGTTGGGGACGAATTTGTTGTTGTGGAGCAGTGTGTGGTGTTCTGGTTTCTTCTTGGGGCTCTCTGGAAGTTTACTTAGAAATCTGGGAAATTTTGGTGCTTTTGGACTTTGGAAGGGTGGATTGCATTGCTCTGGGAGAAGTAGGAGGTAGTTGGGTTGAGTTGTTGTTGTTGTCTGGATGAATTTGGCTATTTTCTGGCCGTTTTTGGAGGTTTTGGCCCTGGTTTTCACTGTTTGGTGAGGCGGGCGGGCCGCCTGGACGCGGCTAGAAGCCTGTAAGTTGATTTTGAAGCTTTTGGAGCCAATTTGGCGGAGATAAAGGCAGTTTCTTGTGAGGCTAAGGCTGGTCTTTTGGGAAGAGTGCGGGAAGCTGAGCTTCTGGATCTTCTGGAAGGAGAAGAAGATAAAGAGGAAGAGGAAGGACCAAGCTCTGGGGATCTGGTAGGGGATCTGGAGATGTATTTGTGAGAAGGAGAAGGCGGAGGAATAGGGTAGTTGGTGTCTCTGTCACATCTTTTCTTTTTGGAATAACAAGAGTCACAAGCCCTGTTGTAGAATTTGGATTCAGGATTTGGAAGAGTGAAGGTGCAAGGTCTGCACATGTGGATGCACTGTTTGCAGGCATAGTCCTTGGGAGCAGTGAAGCAAGGGAGAGTAGAAGGGTTAACATCAGGAGATCCAGCCATGATCTGTGGTGAGAAAAGATGATGAAAAGGGATAGGAGGAGATTTTTGTCAGTGATGGGTAGATGATGAAGTGAAGGTGGAAGTTCAGCAGGTTGGCTGTAGAGGTGTGCTGCATGAAATTGGCTGCGTCCATTTTATGCAAACTTCCGTCAGTCCATCAAGACTCTAAACTGAAAAAGCTATGGTATCAAGTCAGTCCATCAAGACTCTAAACTGTAAAAGCTTGGTATCAAGATCAGTCCATCAAGACTTTAAACTGAAATCTGGTTTCTGTTAGTCCTCCAAGACTTTAAACTGGCTGGCTTCAAGATTTTATCAAGAAGTATTCCATCAAGACTTTAAACTGAACACTGTTGTTAGTCCCCCAAGACTTTAAACTGAGGGTTGTAAGTCCCCCAAGACTATAAACTGAGGGAAAAGTTTTTGTTGTTGGAGTTGGTTTGAAAGATTGGTGGAGGGTATCCACAGGGGGAGCCTCCAAATTTAGCAAAGGCAAGTTTGGGGGTAATTGATGGGCTGGCAGCTCTATTCACAATTACCCCAGAATGTTAGTTTTTTCTCTGTGTCTTAATGTGGTTGATCTCTGGTTCTGGGTTTATGATTTAGGTTTTTGAGTCCCCCAAGACTTTAAACTGAGGGTTTTTGAGTCCCCCAAGACTATAAAATGAGGATGGTCCCCCAAGACTTAAAACTGAGGGTTGTTTGTGGTTACATCCTATAGAGGGGGTGGTCAATTTTTCTTTTCTGGATCAAACTCAAGTACTAGTGGAATTACAGAGGGAATCAAGAGATGAAATGAAGTGTTCAGAATTAGCCTTGAATTGGTGAATGAGGTGTCTTCTGTTCTCAATGTCCTGTGGATCTCTAGCAGGAGTGGATTGGAAGTAGTGAAGCAGAAGTTGCTTCTGTTTTGATGTGTGTTGTTGGAACTTGGCCTTGATAGTGGGCAAGTGCGTTGGTGTTGGTGGTGCAATGGATCCTAAATTGTTATCATCACTATCAGAAGAGGAAGGAACTGAGAAGTTATCTCATGCTCACAGAACTGTTAAAGATTGGAGAAAGATCATCTGTTCAGATGAATCTTCATTTGAGATAGGGAAAAGTTCATCTGCTATTCTATTTTGGTGCAGAAAAGAAGAAAAATATATTGATCAATGTCTTCAACCCACATTCAAGAGTGTAAAAACATCAACAATGGTTTGGGGTGCATTTTTCAACAAAAAAAAAGTTCCCCTCATCTTTCAGCCTCCTAAACAAAGTAAGTCAGCCAATTTTATCAAAAATGTATGTTAGAAAACTCTTGTTTCTTTTCTTAAGAAAAAAGACCCCCAAAATATCCTAACTTTAATGGAAGACCACACCCCTGTACACAAAGCCCTCACATCACAAAATTTCCAAGAAAAACATAAAATTAAGAAGATAGTCTGGCCAGCTCAATCTCAAGACCTCAATCCTATTTAGAATGTCTGTAAAGCTCTCCAATGTAATGTGCAAGATAAATACCAGCCTAAAAATGTGACTGAAATGCAACAAACATTAAAACAAGCTTGGGACAACTACCCAATAACTGTCAGCCAGGCTATATTGAAGGGCAAGTAAAATCTTATGTTAAATTAAAATAAGAAAAATTGGATTTAAATATATACAAATTAAATATTATATTAAAATAAAAATATATAACAATATGTTTTAAATAAATTGTTATATTAATTTTATTATCATATATAATGTATATACATTTAAATACAAAATAAAATTGTATTCTATAAAATGATTATTATGTTTTTGTGTACTTGATGATTATAAATTTATAAATAATTAATTACAAAATATTATAAGTAAAAACATTAATGAATAATGTAATTAATTAATTATATAAATTAGATCATAAGAATAAAAATACTTTAAAATTTAGTGGGAACTCCATTTTTCTCAAAATTGGACCAATAAAATAAAATAAAAAAATTAATTAATTAATTAAACAAATACATTAAACAAGTAAAACCTTTATTTTAATATATAAGTGTTTTATTTTAATAAAACTGATTTTATTATAATACTTTTTTAATTACAGCATTTATTATACTAGTAAAACTTATCAAACTTCTTACTCAATATTGTTTTAAGCCATATTAGTTATATATAAAAAATTTTACATTCCAAATAGTATAAAAAATATTTGTTCCATTAATAATTTGGATTTTTTACAATACAACAAAATGTAATGTGCTTGTAATTACTATAGTAACATTTTTTCTCTTATTGATCAAATTAGTATCCTATTTCATCTCTTACATGGCTACAGGGTTTTAAGGGATGGATACTATTGGTGCGGTCGTCTAGAAGGTGGAAGAAGAAAAAAGAGAAAAGGACACAAGAAGACAAAGAGTGGAAAGAGGAAAGGAGGGAAGGATGCAAATAAGGGGAAAAGGTTTAATATATAAGGTGAGTAGTATTTAATGATATTGTAATGGAAGTGTTTTAATTTCAATGCGCAACAGTCAATTTTTATATTTTAATGTTCTTACCGCAACCTTTGGAATTTTTTATATAGTATTTATTTATCTTATTTCAACTAAACTGTATTACTAGTTAAAAGAAAAAGAATTAATACGTGTATAAAAAATATATAAGTGTAAGTAAATGGTAAATATGTAAGTGATGCAGCTGAAGGAGGTTCCCAAGGCCCTTATATAGCCAAGGGGCCCTCTGAAGCGCCACAAAAGTAAATACAATAATTTATGAGTAAATGTAAGGGGTGAGAAATCAAAAAAATGTACTAAATTGTTAAAATGCAGTAGCCAATATTTCACCAGTATTAATTCCCCCTGGATATTACGCATAAATAAGTACAAGACATATAAAAAATAACTAATTTAATTTAAAATAAGTATTATGCAGTACTATTTTAAAGTGGAATGTAATATATTACTAGTTTAATTCATACAATTAATATAAGTAATTATTTTAGATTAAAATATGAGAATGTAATTAGTTTAAATGGTTTAATAAATTTAATTACATAATTTTGAGCCACAGAAGCGCCCAAAAATCAGGAATAATAATGTATAAATTATTATAAGGGTCTAATAATTAATTAATATTATTATAAGTCAACATTTTGCCTTATAAGTATAATATAATATTATAATTAATTAATTATTATTTTATAATTATTTAAATACATAAAAATGCGCCCAATTTTTATAGAATATAATATAATTTATGTTTATTTCAATAGTATATAATTAATAACATAATAAAATAAATATAACCCTTATTTTAATTTTATTTAATAAGGTAATTTGTACTTAATTTTATTATGCAATAAAATATAAATTTATATACATAAAAAGCATAAATTTTCGCCCTCTTTCAGGTCCAATGACTTAACATAAGTTTTACTGGGCTCCTGGTACAGCCTGGCTGACACTCTCTCACTCTAAAAAAAAACAATAAAAAAAATGCTAAGATTTTTTCTTTTTATACTTTTTTAATAGAGTGGAAAGTTTAGAAATCTCTTTTCCAGGTATCTATTTATCATGCTCAGATGACTTATTTTTATATCTCAATAAATATTCAATACCTTTTTCAGAGGTGATAACTCTGTCATTAACAATTTTATCAATTTCTGCAATTTCTGTGACTTCCTGAGGATTTTTCTTGGGTCTTCCCCTTCTCTTAAGAATAAGTCACTGTTGGAAGTATAAGGTTTAAGGAGGGAAATGGGAAAAACAGGATGTTTTCTGTCATAAGGAGAATACAATATAACTTCTACTGCATTATCTCCCACCATTCTTTTAACAACAAATGGTCCTACAAATGGATCCTTTAATTTGTTATTTCCTTGTTAATTGAAGTGAACTGTAGATATTAGTACTTCATCACCCTTTTTAAAAGTGTGCTCTTTATGGGATTTATCCCATCTCTTTTTCTCATATTCAAATGCTTTATCAATACAACTTTGGGCATGTTTTCTGCATAGTTGCTGCATTTGGAGAAAAGACTTCACACCAGGATGTAATTCCAACTTTGGTAATTTGTTATTGAGTATTTGAGCAGGAGTACTTGGAACATAACCTAGCCATAGCTCAAAAGGCTTTTTCTCAGTGACAGAATGAACAGTGCTATTATAAGCAAATTCAAGACCTGGAAGTAAGGTTACCCAGTCATGTGTAAATCTGTCATTGTCTTTATATTCTAATCCAAAGTCACAATACCTTCTTATCATATCTTCCAAGGTTTGAATCATCCTTTCAGCCATTCCATCAGTTTGAGGATGGTGGGCAGTGGATAATTTCAACTCACAACCACATATATCCATCAAAGACATCCAAAATTCAGAAGTAAACTGTGGGTCTCTATCAGATATGATGGCTTTTGGAAATCCAACAATATTAAACATATGTGACCACCACAAAAAGGCTAAATCTTTGGTGGAAACATCTTTGTGGGTAGGAATGAATTTACACATTTTAGTGAATCTGTCCACTATAACCCAGCAAGAATTATAACTGTCTTTCCCTGCTACAGGAAGACCAGTGACAAAATCCATATTAATGATTTGCCAAGGAGCATCAGGTGCTTCAATATTTTGCATTAATCCTGCTCTTTTACCAGTCAATCTTTTAGATTTTTGGCAAGAATCACAAGATTCAACAAATAATTTTGTGTCTTCAGACATATTAGCCCACCACGCAGTGTTTTTAATCCTGACCATAGTTTTTTCTAGATCAAAATGACCAGCTAATATGTCATCATGACATAATTTTAAAATGATTTCTTTCATTGAAGGAGAAAAAACAATTACATTAGTAAGTTTTCTCCTGTAATAAATATAACCATCATCAATTGAGAACTTTCCTTTAGTCAAAGCAGTTTGGTACTTTGGAGGGAGAGTTTTTATTAATGCTTGAATTGAAGCATTCTTTGGATGATTCCAGATAGTAACCAATTTATTCAAATCAGAATCTTTTTCATATGAATCCAGAATTAATTGCAACAATTCTTCCTCCATGTCCACAATATATATACCATAAATGTGAATGTTATCATCCTCAGGGACATAGGTAGGATTGGAGTCATTATTAGGTAGGGGTAGTCTTGACAGCATATCAACATTGGAGTGAAAATTTCCAGCTCTATGGATAATTGTCATTCTTCCCCTGTACTCTTGAACAGCCAGTTGCCACCTAAACATATGTCTATTTGGTGTCTTCAGGTTTAAGAGGGACTTCACAGCACTACAGTCAGTTACCAGTTCAAACTTCTGATCATCTAGGTAGTAATGAAGTTTTTCAAGAGCCCAAACAACTGCTAAGCACTCTAATTGAGTGGCACCATATTTCAATTCACTATTTCTTAAGGTTCTTGAAATATAACAAATTACAACCTGTGAGGATTTATCATTAAAAATTTTTTTTTGGTGAAGGGCAGCACCCAGACCAACAAAGCTAGCATCTGTGTATAGGACAAAAGGTTTGTTGAAATCTGGAAGAGCCAATATAGGGGCTGTCATTAAGCAACTTTTTAATGTATCAAAAGCTTTTTGACAGTCATCATTCCAGAGAAAGGCAACATCTTTTCTGGTCAGTTTTGTAAGAGGCAAGGCTATGACCTGATAATTTTTAATATATTGTCTATAATAGCCACACATACTCAAAAAACTTTGGATTTCTCTTACAGAAGTTGGTGCTTTCACATTTTGAATGGCAGCAACTTTGTTTTGGTCTACACAAATTTGTAAGCCTGACACAACATGGCCAAGGACTTTCAAGGATTGAAAACCAAATTTACACTTTTTTAAGGACAAGGTCATATTGATTTCATCCATTTTTTGGAAAACTCTATTTAAGTGAATCATATGTTCATCAAAAGTTTTAGAAAAAATTATAATGTCATCAATATAAACCATGAGCCATCCTTCAATTATTTCTTGATGGAAAGTGTTATCCATTACTTTTTGAAAAACTGAAGGAGCATTTTTAGGGCCAAAAGGCATCCTAAAATACTTATATATTCCCATATGAGTGGCAATTAGTAAAAAATTTTGTGAATTTTTCTCAACAGGAATTTGATGATAACCTTTATTGCCATCCAGGCAACTAATAAATTTTGCACCCTGTAAGGTAGCATGAATTGAATTAATTCTGGGCAAAGGATAAATATCATCCACAGTATAAGTATTTAATGCTCTGTAATCTCCACATAATCTAGCCTTATCTTTTTCATAAGAAATCAAGACTGGGGATATGACACAATATTTTGGGGTGACATCCACTTTCTCAATTATATTCATGTTTAATAAGGTAGAAATATTATCTTCAATATCCTTTCTTTTTGTTGGAGAAGCAGGATATGGTTTTTTCTTAAGACTAGGAGGAATATCACTCAAGTTACAGGATAAAGTAATTTTCATTTCATTCTTAACAACTCCTAGGACATGAGAACCATGAGCAAAAGCCATAGGAAAAGAGGTAATCGAGGCAATTATAGAATCCTTCTGCTCACTAGTTAATTGATCACCAAAAGAAGCAGTATTTATTTCAGTTAATAAACTATCCATTTCATTTGTTGGTCTACCTGTACATTGAATTAATGAGTTACAAGACTTTAACAAATATGCAGAAGATCTTCTAGGGGAAGAAATTTTGAATTTCCTTTTGCCATTCCATCCCAATGTGAAGCAATTATTGGCAGGGTCCAATTTTACACCAAACATGGTCAGAATGTCATTACCCATAATAAACCAATTGCTCAAATTATCATTTCTCATGACAACAAATTCACAAACAGCTCTGACAAAACCACCATTATATTTGAAGAATACAGTGGCTTTGTATTTGCCAATGGGACACAAAATAGAGCCATAATCTCTCCATTTTTCACATGTCATGGGTAATAATTTATCCATATAATCTTTATCCACTGAAGCCAGTGCCTTTTCAGACACCACACTTCCTCCAGCACCAGAGTCAAGAACAACCTCAACATTTTTACCATCAATGATAACTGGTGCCTTCAAAGGGGATATGGATATAGAGCTGTCAGTAATATCTTTAATGATTTCAGCATTCTCTACTGAAGATAAATCTAGATTACACTCTTCAGAAATATTGTCTAAATATTGCACTTCTTGTTCCAACATTAAGACATCCTTGAGGGATTCATTTTCATAGGAGATATTACTGTCACAGTCACTGGAAGAATCATTGAGATCAACATCAGCATCCTCAGTGTCTGCAGTTTGTTCAACAAGATGAATTTTCTTGTCACACACATGGCCCTTCTGCCAAGGTTTGTTACATTTAAAACAAGTATTAGTTGCATATTTTTTGGGTGCAACTGGGGCAGAGGGTTTACCAGGTTTTTCTGGAGGTCTGGTAGAGGGCTTACTCTGATCATGATAAGATTTCATAGGATAATTCTTTGGATCATATCTATGGTTAAGTAATACTTCATTACAGATATTAATAAAAGAAGAATGTTCCTTTACATGCTCAGTTCTAGCCACAATTAAATCTCTTAGAGAATTTGGTAATTTATAAAGAACTTTATCTCTCCAAATATCATAATCCATTTTTGGATCAATAGCTCTCAGGATTTTTGTTACTTTCATAAGAAAAACAATTGGTTTATCAACAGTGGAAGAGATATATTTAGAGTTATCATACAATCTCTGTTGAGCCAATCTAAATTTTGAACCACCAAACTGATTCTCAATCAAGGTTTTCCATTCATTCCATGTATAATGGATATCATCCAATAAAACAGATTCATACCACATTAAGGCTAAATTGGAGAATAAAGAAATTAACTTAGAAACAATTTCTTCATCTGGTAATTTATATGACTTTTTCAAATTATCAATTCTTTGGATAAAGTGTTGCCAATCAGATGAAGAATCACCATCAAAGGTAGGGTATTGGTCCAGTTTAGGCCAGTTTTTATTACTGCTAGGGTGGTCAGCCTTATTGTTTGAATTATTCAAGGTAATCAATTCTTGAAGTCTTGAAAGGTGTTCAGATATTTCATTACTGACAGAGGCAGATGGCTCATTGTGAGTATCAAAATACTTTTTGTTTGAAGCACCAGACTTCAAAGACAAGTTATCAACTGGTTTAATTGGGGCATTACAAGTGAGAGAAGAAACACCCTGTTCAGGCTGTTTATTTTTAAAATTAACAGAAAGTTTAATATTATTTCTTAACTCATCACAATTGTCATCATGAATAGCTTGTAATGTAGAAACCTTTTTCTCAAGATCAGATAATTTATTCCTTAATTCAGGGATATAAGATAGTTGATCATTAATTTTAGCAATAGATAGAACATTTCTGTCCTCTTCTACTGAGCATTTATTACTCAAATTCTGGAAATCAATTTTCAATTTTCTTAATTCACTGTGCAAAAGCTTATTGTCATTTTTCAAGGAAGTATTTTCATCCATTAGTGGCTTCATATCATTGATAGGTTTATTAAGATGATTATTTTTATCAGAGAGTGATCTGTGATCATTTCTAATAGACTTTTGCTGAGAAAGGACAGTATTTAAAGTATCTTTCAATTTGAAATAAGCTGTGTCCTGGACAGAATAACTCACTTTGCAGTGTAAATGTAAATTATTTAATCTATCATTCTCATGTTTTAATAAATCTCTTAAAATTTTATCTTTGATAACATTAAAATCAGGAGAGCCTTTCAATATTTCTTCAGAAGTTTTCTCAAGTAAAACATAAATCTCAGGAGCAACAGAATCATTTTTGATTGCAAGAGAAGGATTAACTAAAGAAGTAGAGGTCAAATGTAATGGTTCATCAAAAGAAAGTTTGCTTAGAACATCATTAGGGCTACTAGTTACAGGAAGATGTCTTCTAATAGGTTTAACTGTTCTTTCACCATAGTCAATAAGATTACCTGTAGAAGAATTCTTATCAGTATAAATACCAAAATGTTTATCAACCAAATCACTTACCATGGCAGAGGAGGAAACTTCCCCCTGGCCTTCTTTCTTCTGCCTCCCTGATAAGGATGGGGCTGAGGAGATGGATGGTATGTTTGTGTCCTGGATGGGCCAGGGTGTTGAGCTGGTTGTTGAGCATTCTGCTGGTAATGGCTCATCAAGTAGTCCCATTTCCACTGTTCCACTTGTAGAGTGTTTTGATTTTGGGTGGAGGAGCTGGGGGACTGAGAAGGTTGAGCCTGAAACTGAGGCTGACTGAGAGGCAACTGAGGAGGGGCCTGGGCCTGATTTTGGGTCCTGAGTTCCTGAACTTGATCCCACAAGGTGTCTACTTTTAACTTGTAATTCATGTTTTCTGTCTTCAGTTCTTTGATGTGACTGGACAGATTGCTGATTTGCTGGGACAGAGGAAGTTTTTTTATTCTGAAGCCTTTTGGAAGACCTTCTTGAGGTACTGGAGGTTTTACTTCCTTCTGTTGTGCTGGGGGAAGGGGGTTTGGTTTGTTTACTTCTCCTATCATTTCCACATCCTGAATTATGTGAATTTTTCTTGTTAGCATAAGATTTTTTATGTGCAACTTTAGAAAAACTCACAGTATCAGCATCATAATCAATTTCAATTTCATCCACATTCAAATTTTCCATGGTTTCACTCAATTTGGAAGACGTGTTTTATCTGTGGGATAAAAAAAAAATCAAGTGGTTAATATAAAATCACTGATTCAAAAGGTAATTAATTATTGTTTTTTATTATACTGTTTAATTTTGAAATCACAACAATGATAATAAAAATAAAATTGATTTAATTTAATAATTTATTATTTCAATTGATTTGGATAATAAAATTTATTTAAAATTTCAAAATCTTTAAACAATAAGGTTTATTTATTATTATTTTGAATTTATCAACAATAAACAATTTATTATTATTAGAAAAAAAAAATTCTCAAGGTAATAATAAAATTATTTATTATTTTAAATCCTAAAAACAATAAAGAAAAGGTATTATTTTAAAATAATCAAACTTTAATTTATTATGTCAAATTTATAAAACAATAAAAATTTAAATTTAAAGATTATTATTTATGTTATAAAACAATAATCAATAATAGAATTAAATTTGGGACTATATACACTGAGTATTATTATTGTCAACCAAAAATAATTAATAATATTTATTGGGACTAAGTATAAAATACTATTTTGGTCAACCAATAATACCAAATATTTAAGATAATTAATTAAATAATTTAAATAAAATAAATGGCTTCTAGGACTAAGAGATATACTCTATTATGGTCAACTAGGAATAAAAAAAATATATATGATCACTTACACTCAGTGTTTCAGCAATTAAGCCAAAAACACTGTTATTGCAATAAAAAATCTAGTATAATAGTTGAAAGTGGCAGAGATTGACTTACAGTAGTGATTGTTAAATCACTTACAATATATAGGACTTTTAAAAAATATCTAAACCTTATAGTTAGTTCCCCGATTCGATTCACGGTTGCAAAAAAAGTTCACCTTTGCGCGCGAGTGGTCCGTGCGTTTTGACGTTCGTCCAAATTGGTCGTCAAGCTTTGATTTGTCATTTGGAAAGGCCCTCAAGTATCGGCGCGGTCGTCTAGAAGGTGGAAGAAGAAAAAAGAGAAAAGGACACAAGAAGACAAAGAGTGGAAAGAGGAAAGGAGGGAAGGACGCAAATAAGGGGAAAAGGTTTAATATATAAGGTGAGTAGTATTTAATGATATTGTAATGTAAGTGTTTTAATTTCAATGCGCAACAGTCAATTTTTATATTTTAATGTTCTTACCGCAACCTTTAGAATTTTGTATATAGTATTTATTTATCTTATTTCAACTAAACTGTATTACTAGTTAAAAGAAAAAGAATTAATATTTAATTTTGGGGAGAAATTCCATAATGTCTGGGCTATCTAATGGTATGTGTTTCACCTGGCTAAAAAAATTGTTTATGATAGCTGAACAATTTGCTTTTTAGATTTCAATTTAATTTTAAAGTTATCATAGTGATTTTGTATTTATATATGATTATCTTGATTAGAAACATGCTTTTGAACCAGAATACAAACTGAGCAATATTGAGTGAGTGACATCAAAAAAAGACCATTCACAGACTTTTGGTAGGGCACTGTACCAAGCCTGGCTACATCTCCTCTCCACTCCCCCAAACAACCCAATAAGTCTCATCAACAGCCCTCTACCCAAACTTCACCACTCCCAACTGCAACTCCTTCCCTCCTCTCACATTTCCCCCTGAGCTCAAGCAACTTTGGGATTGTTGGCTGGATATCAAATTGTGTTATCTCCTTCTTCCACCATTTCTACCTTTAGTTTAAGTGCTTGATGAGTTCCCCAACCATCCAGCCATCCCATCTGGACACTCTGGACACTCTGGACACTCTGGCCACTCTGGGCAGCTGCTCTCCTCACTCTGCACTTGTCCTGGCTGGTCATCCTCACCATCCCATCTCTCACCAGGTGCTCTCCTTGGCTGTCTGCTCTCTTGCCCAGCAGCTTCACTTGGCTACTCCTTCTCTCTCCACTCCTAACAGACAGCTGGTCTTTGCTTTCTCTCTCCACAATTCCCTGGACTCCATCCTCTCCTTTCTTGCCACTGCTCATCTTGCTGCTATTGGTTGTTCTTTCTTTCTTTCTTTCTTTCTTACTCTCACTCACTCTCTTCCCATCCATCCAGCTGCTCCCCTCAATCCTGCTTACACTCAGTCTGAAGCTGGTCTGTTTCTTTCTTCTATCTTGTCCTTCCTTTGGCTGACCATCTCTTCCCTTTTCTCAGCTTTCTATCTCAAGTATACTCTCTTTCTCTTCCCTCTTCTCTCCTCTCATTCATTCCTTCTTTTCTTCCTTCTTCAGAGACTCAAACGCCAACATCCTCATCATTCACCATCATCCTTCCTCCTCCTCTTCTTCTGCTCCCTCTGGCGCTCTTCTTGCTGCTCGTCGTCTCTCGATCCCCGTCTTCGAAATCATCTCCACCTTCATCCCACTTCAACCCCTTCAAGTCTCCCTTCTACCCCTCTCCCCTCATTCCCTTCCGCCTCCCTCTTCCACTACTCTTTCTTTCCATGACCTTCCTTCTCCTCAACCTGATCACATTGTCTTGTTACTCCACACCAGTGGTACCACTGGAAAACCAAAAGGTTTTTTTTTGTTCATCTTTCCATCCATCCATTTATCCATTCATTCATTTTTCTTTCAGCTGTTCCGCTCACTCACAGAAATTTAATCGCAACAATGATCAAGTATTCTTTCCTCTTGATCTATATACACCACTTTTTGCTTTTGACTTTTTCATTCACTCATTCACTCACTCTCTCTTTTCAGTATCAAAAATACTTACAAACTTACTCCTGCCGATCGTTCATTCTTGGTGATGCCTCTCTTCCACGTCCAGTGAGCTTTCTTTAGTCATCTATTGATTGATATGGTCGTTTACATATTGTCCATCGTCTTCCTTTCCTCGGATCGTCTCTCGTTTTTTATATCAAGTGGTTTGCTGGCTGGCTTATTGGCTCCCTTAGGAGCTGGAGGTTCCGTGGTCATTCCTTCCAAGTTCTCTGCAAGTTCGTTTTGGCATGATTTCGTATCAACTGGTGCAAATGTATGTTTCATTGCCATCACCTTGTGTGTACATACATCCTGATAACAAAATCTTTCTTTTCTTTCTTTCTTTCTTTTTTATTTTTATTTTTTTCAAGTGGTTTACTGCTGTAGTCAGTTTGTCTTTTTTTTATTTTTCTCCAATTTTCTTTTTACTTTATTTTATGAGGGATTCATTTATTTACATATCGCAGCCTACAATCCATCAAATATTGTTACAAACTAAACTTCCCCATCCGATGCCCAAAATTCGATTCATTAGATCTTGTTCTTCACCTTTAAGTCCTTCCACTCATAAACAATTGGAAAGAACCTTTGGTGCTCCTGTTTTAGAAGCTTACGCAGTATGTTTCCCTTTTCTTATCACTCACACCCATAATAAATATACATTGAGAAAAGAAAAAGAAATCGATTACTCATATTTATTTTTTATTTTTTTAACTTTTTATTTTTTTTATTTTTTGTGATGGGTAGATGACTGAAGCCGCACATCAAATGACATCTAATCCACTCCCCCCTGCCAAGGTAATAAATCATATGATGCCATT